>NKZZ01001209.1:0-15770 GCA_002370815.1 Metschnikowia hamakuensis
ACTTTTGTTCAACCGGAGCAACAGCATTCCCGAAATGCAATGGGAGCAAACCTACGAGGACCGCAGCTGTGACATGCCGGAACTTAGCTTTGGCGACGACGACGACGAACCAAGTATGCCTAGATGCTCAGATTTGGAAATGGAAGAGTGCGACGCAGATGATGCATTTGAGCGCGCGCTTTTTTTGCACCCAATAAATCTGCAACGACACTACGACTGCGAGAACCCATTCGCGCAAATTGGCTCCATAGCCAGACCAATCTCGGCTGATTCATATAATCTGCTGCTTTATCATGCTTCGGTTTCTGCAAGTGACAATACTTCGGACGAAGAAACTCCACTGCCTGCTTGTTGGGATTCCGAACAAGACTTCCATCGCCCGCAGACTCCGCCTTGCCACCACTCCACCTCCATTCCTCCTAATCCTAAAGTGTCTCTTGAGATGAACACCAATACTACTAACAATGGTCTACCTCAGGCCTCAGGCGACGGAAGCGCAATTCCTTCCTACGTCGCCTGGGATTCTGAATTAGATATGGCTGGGCCAAGCCTTAATCTCCCAAAGGAGGGCCTTCTTGGTGAGCTTTTTAGTGGTATTCCTAGAGCCATCATGAAGGCACGCTACACCCCAGCCATTGAAAGCGATTTACCTGAAAAAAAAACCATTCCATGGTCCTCTCTTGATTCAAACAACCTGGGACTGGAGGACAACTCAGTAGACACAATGCTGCAAGCAATCAACGTGTTCTTGGACAATACAGACATCCAAGGAATCGAGGCGTTTGCCAAGGAGATGGAGCTCGAAAGAGAGCAGGAAGCCAAGAAAAATAGGCGGGCGATTTTAAAGTCATACAGGAAAGAAGGAAGTAAACCAAAACATCTGAAAAAGACTCGAGTGTCCAAAGCCAAAAGACAAGTGCCTGGAGCTCCAAAAGGGCCAACAAAGGGCCGCAGTGCTCCTATGAGGAAGCTGATGCGAGACAGGCTCGACAAAGCAATTCAGAAAAACCACTAAAAAATAATTGCACGGGCCAAGTACAAATGACGGTTGATTAGAGTACATATTTATTATGTTTTTTTTAAAAAAAATTGGTTTTAAATGTAGTTTTCACGTCGGTAAACACCAGTGATTTTCCAGTCCAAATTATCAATATGAAGCAGTACAATTCTTCACACTTGATACTCTATAATATCAAACATCAGGTACACTACGTTTATAAATCTTACCTGCTTTAAATAATAATACTAATTTATCTATTTCTTATTCCTTTTTGACTAATATAAAAACCAAAAGTAAAGTGATACGCTTTAGCTGATATAAGAGAATTCATAAAGATTAGAATGACATGATTAGTATATCAAAACAGTGGATTAAAATTTCCTTAAAGAAAAATAACAAGATCAGTAGGGTTATAAAAATGACTAGTAAGAAAACCATCGCTGCTGATTTCTGTCTTTCTTCAGTTAAAACATTTATATTATTATTATTTAATAAAGGTATTGATTTATTTTTTATATCTGTTTTATTAATTACTAATTTAACTGTTTTATTTTCACCCATTTTCACCTACTTTTACCTTATTTTTATTTATTTTTACCATAATTCTACCTACTTCTACCGTATTTAAACCCATTTCTTCCATTTTTTAACCCGTTTTTACTCATTTCTACCGTACTTTTACGGTATTTCTATCCTCTTTTACCCACTTTTACCTACTTTTTACCCGATTTCACCTTTAATAGGAGAAATAAAACCATATATTTAACTGTTTTATTTTCTTTTTTAGATATAATATAAGAAACTTTACCTAAATTAAACTCAGTTTGAATTTCATTTAATAGATCATCTGTTGAACTTTAACCCTTGGTTAGTTCATAAGCTGGAACTATTACGATATTGGTTTCTAGCACTCTCGTCAGCGTGGCACTTAGTTGCCACGTCAGTCTTGGGGTGTACTGGTCTGTCTGTAAAGTAATACTAGGAAATGGCTATTTCCTCTCCTTCACNCTTGGGGTGTACTGGTCTGTCTGTAAAGTAATACTAGGAAATGGCTATTTCCTCTCCTTCACTGACCTAAAATTGAGGTTCAATCAAAACTTGAACTTGGACTGCACACCTATTTCTAATACCGTGACTGTGAGTGGTCGCCTGATGGGTTTGATAGAAGAGAGCTTAAAGGACATGCCATCTGTCCGAAATTGCCCAACCGAACCGAGGTTTTCGTCTATCGAATGTGCTGCCTGGAGCCAGTATGTTACCAGGGGTGGCAATCCTGGGGATAGAGGGTTCTGTTCCGGAAGGGAAAGCAATACAGGCGGAGTTTTCTACCCCAGGAGAGTCTGAAATACAGACGAAGTATTCTGTTCCTGAAAGACCTAAAATATCAACCTTAAAAGGCCCTTTTTGCTGGAAGATCCAAGTCGTCTACTATACTTTAAACGAAGTACGAAATTGGGCAAAAAAACCCGGAAATCTATCTTTGGTATACGAGGCATGAATCACGCAATGGATGACTTTATAGATCATTCAGAATCTTCTATCAGTTAACCTTTGAAATTAAATGATTGAAAATCCAGCCACATTTATTTCTCTTTTATTTACTTTCTTGATTTTTGGGTACATGAATTATCATTCAGATCCACTTGAAGCTTTATTTGGAAATGTGCTCATGTGTGGTAAACTCAAGCTTCAAGAGTTTTAAGTCTCAGAGACGCGCATGTGAGAAACCTAAAATATAGCTCAAAACGTCCAGAACCTACCTCGAAACATTCACTAAAAAACAGTATTTTCTAGTAGTTTAAACATTAGAAAAACGAATTATTACGATAGAGTGGGGTAAAAGTTGAGTAGGGGAAGTAAGTGTTGAATACAAATGTGCAAGACATAGTCGACTATATACCGGAACATGCACTAGTGTCGTTTCTCTCTGGGAAATTTGTATTTTTCACCAATTTTTATAAATCATTAAATTCCTAATTCTGTATAAAAATCGATTCGGAATTGAATTAATGGGTTTAAGTGATTCCTGGTACTTTTGGCTGGGGGATGATTTCAAAGCCGCACCATTTTGGGCCCAGAAGTCCTAGAAGCCCCAGATTTTACTATACCATAAAATTTACTCCAATAAAATTTACTGTAATTAAATTTACTGTATTTTATTTTCTTGACATGTAATCGTGACCCATCCAAACTATCTCTTTGGGCCGCCAGTGGCTTCGTCATACGGTAAAAGAAAGATTTCAACCGGTGAACAGTCCTTTGCATCGACGAGTTCCGCTCCATACTGAATAAACCACTGGTCAAAGCTGAAATAATTACATACGTAAAAGAAAACGTTCTTCACCCGTTTTTCTCCGTCCAAATCCCACCTCGTAGGCTCAATGAAAGTTCCTACCGTCATGAACTTCCGGTGAAGCCCCAAGTACCCCAGTATTTTCGAGGTATTTTTGGTTTTGGTATCGATCAAATCCTGGAAAACCGCTGTTTTCTGTCCTGTTAATTTGAATAAAATTGGAGGAGCTTTTGGGTTTTCAAAGCCGAGAGAATACGCGGTTTGGCCTTGGACCGTCACACACGTGCCAGAAAGTGGTAAAAGACCCTCATCTTGCTTGACAAAAAAGGCCATTGGCAAATCTTCAATTGACTCAACGGGTTTAATGGCTTGGGCTAAAATTCCGCTAGCGAAAAGTGCCGTGACGATGTTTTGGACGTGTTTCATGTTTGTTTTGAGTGTTTTATGCCTTTGCTTAAGTAATTTAAAACTTTTAAAACCGAAGGGGGGTCAGTAAGCTACTTATATTTGATCCTTTGCTAATGGGAAGACTTTGGAAATTGGAAGGAGTCGTTTTGGTGGAATTTGAAGCTTTTAACTACTTGTTCCTGCACATAAGCAAACATTAATACTAAGGTGACCAAAACTTATTCGTTCTATTGGACTCAATTTTTACGGAAAGCATGACCAGGAAATCAAACATGAACTTAATTCTACCCCAATACAATACCAAATAAGCCATCAATTTTCCTGATCCTTCCTCCTGTCTTTTCATTTATGCCTTACCTGCAAGAGATTTTCCTGCATGTCGATACATTTTGGACCCTTTCCTGCATGTAGATACCATTTACGGCCTTTGGGAATCACGGGCTCGTAACCGTCTACTCTACTCTTCCCGACTCTAGAAGATCAAACACAAAAAATAACACGTTCTTTTGGACTCTAAACTGATCCTGCACGTATTCCCCCCTCGAAGGAGTAGCTTTCACTTTTGGATTGTGAAGAAAAAAAGGTTTTGTCCTGCATATACGCCCAGACTAAAGTATTGATATTTTTCACTTCTTCCAAGTTCCCCGCATCTATTAAATACCGTGCAGTTGAACTTATTCCTAGAGTTAAGTTCGTTCCATTTTTATTTCAAAATAAATGGATTCGTGGGCATTATTGGTGATCCTGCATATAGCCACCCAATAAATATATAACTATCAATTTTTTAGAGGAATAAGAGACTCTTCAATTTTCATTTATAAGACAGTTGAGAAGTTTACTTGTTATTTTAGCTTTCAATGGTGATAAATTATACATGTAAGTGATTATATGCAGTCTGGAGCCAGGCATTTAAGTGTGCAGCTGAATGACCTCAAACAACACGGGGCCCCTTTAAAAAGTCTAAATTCTAAAAGCAGGAGCAGACTTTTTCATGTTAAACTGTGGAAAACTTGCAGATTGTCCCTAACAATTATCGTTGTGGATGTGCATATAAGATCTGGGCGTGCATATAAATCCTTGGTGTGCACATAGTCTCTCGGTGTGCATATATCAACCTCCAACTGCTGGGCTAGTAAAAAAACCACATTCATTATTCTGAATTCCATGGCCTAAACTGACTATTCTTAAATTCCTCAACGTGCATTAATTACTCCTCGCCTCATTTATTTTCACCAGCCACCCTCGGTTAAACACACCATAATATTAGATTGGTCGACAATTTCCATGTAGGGATTTTCCAAATTTCCACTTCAACAATGGACTTTTTCCATTTTTCCATTTTTCCATTTTCCATTTGGGGGAGACATTTTCGTTTTTCCATTTGAGGGAGACATTTTTGTTTTTTCTTTTGAGGGAGACATTTTCAGTTCTTTCCTTTTTTTTCAGTTCAAGTGGACATTTTCCACTTTTCCATTTAAAGTAGACTTTTCTTTTTTCCAAATTTAGTAGACTTTTCCATTTTTCCGTTTTTAGCGGACTTTTCTTTTTTCCATTTGTCTAATGGATTTTCCTTTTTCCATCTGTATAATGGATTTTTCATTTGGCATGATTCAAGATTTTCCTGGAATTAAGTAATCAAACCAGACATAAATCAACTCTTATTCAGGTCACCAATAGAAAATACCGAATGGGGAAATATTGTCGATCTAGACCCGGGAATCTTGGAAAATGAGACAAAAGTCCAAAGTTCCAAATCCACTTTGGTCCAACTTAAACACCTGGTTTCTTCTCTTTGTTTCTTCCCATTTCCGCCTTTCTTTGACGGTATCTGCAGGATTCGTAGTTCCATCGATGGTTCTTTTTTCCTGTCCCCTGATCTGATTCATGATCTGGTCCATGATCTGGTCCATGATCTAGTCCATGGTTCATTCACTTTTCGCTTTTTTACCCAGAAATTCTGGTTCTTAAACAAGCAGAACACATGATCTGTTGGGGGAAATGTTCCTGTATATGATCCAACTTCCCCAAAGACCCGGGAAAATTGGCTTAAATAAACCCATGAACTTCTTGCTTAATCTCTATGCATTCCCATGCAAAAAGAGAAATCCCCGGCCTTGGATTTTCATTTGAATTGGCATCCAAGTTTCGTCACCGTCTAAAAACTTCTAAATCAGGTCCACCTTCTCAATCAGGTGCACCTTCTCAATTAGGTCCAACTTTCCTTCTCTTGGCCTCGTTTTCTCGGTTATACGACTTCCACTCGTCCAAGGCTGCCATTGCATCCTGCCAATTCTGCTGCAACACCTTGTTTTCCTGCACCAACTGCAGCACGGTTTTCCTGGAGTCGTCTTCGGCCGTTTTCTGCGGCGTTAGGGCCTCCAATAACGCCTGCACATTGTGGAACTGACTGTATATGTTGGAGAGAAGCGGCCGGGACACTTCCTCAAACGGCTCGATCTCCGAGCTGGCGTCCGTCTTTCCATGCACATCAATGTAATCCGAGGGGCTCGGAATGCCCGCCAGATCACCGTTTTTTATTCCCACCGGCAGAATCTTCATGTTGACATTGTGGAAGTACACATTGGTGTCCTTGATGAATTTGGAGTAGCGAAAATTCTCCTTCATGAGGTTTTCAATGAGATCCAGAAGCTGCGCTGCTATTTGCTCGTATTCCTGCATGACAAACGTATCCAAGCCTTGAGGTTTTCCACTTGCTTGCGAGTTATCCATGATGGCTTTGTTGTTGTAGATCAAATTGGAGGCTGTGTCCTGCATGGGGTCCCGTTTGAGCAGTGGGTTCCCATAAGTTAGCGTATTGGAGAGATTCCGAGATTCCAAAAGTTTATCTTTAAGATTGGAGATCTCAAGCGCTTTCTTCCGCATTTCAACATCGTACTTGGCTTGCAAATCACTGTTTAAGGCCCGAAGCTTTTGCGTGTCCTGCACATACCCCCGCTGGGCCTTCTCCAAGCCCCGGATTTCCGCCTTGAGGCTTTTGGTTTCCACCGTGGCCAATTTCTCGATTTTCTCCTCCAACTGCCCGTTTTTTGCTTCCATCGCCGCCAATTTGCGCTCCGTGTCCCGCGCAATACTTTGCGCCTGCGCCAACGTCTTGTTGAACGTCTTATTTTGCGCCTTGCTCTTGTCTAGCGCCTGGCAAAGTGAATAGATGATATTGATGATGTTTTTGTCATTGTTGTAGATAAATTCCTGCGTTTCTAGGACCAAGGACTCTTTTTTGGGCTGGTCAGCGATGAGTTGTGGCCAGTTTATGGTGGAAAAAAGGAGTTTTTCCGATGTGTAGCCTTTTGAAAGGAGAGTGGTATTGACCAAGTCGGCGGCGTTCCGTATGGACTCGATATTGAGGTATTCCGTCATTTGGAATGTGGAAGAGTATTGGTGTATGGATGTAACCGCTGGTGTATGGATGTATCTCTGGGGGAGGGATGTGGTGTAAAGATGTATCTCCGGGGTAAGGGCCTCTAATAATTCTGTCGTGCGGTTCCCTTCTGGTAGCGTCTGCTTTGTTGATGGAGTGATGCAATGAGTGTTTACCAGTGTGCGCACACGGGCGTAGATGCAGGACTATGATCTCGACGCGTACATCAGTACATCCCAGTATCTCTGGAACCACAAAAATCCTCTCTTCGTAATGAATTTGTATTTCACGAATTTGAAGAGGGCGTAAATTCCATTTTTTCAAAGATATTCTTTGAGCTGGGAGTATGCAGGGCAGTATTGTGGATTAGTGTAAAAGAATCCTCATGAGCATGCTGGACTCTATTGTCGAGTAGTTCTTCACTCCCTTTCACCAAGAACCCTTTCTTTTTCGATTCCGCTTGAGATCCAAGTTGAACCTCAACTTTAAGGTAAGGTCTTTATAGCTAATCAGCGTAACTGAAGCAATTTATCTGGCCAAGTATAGAAAGTGGCTTTTGACTGATGAGTGTGTGGAGGACTAGCTGAAGCCACAGTACATCTCCAGAAAAGCGGTCTCCAAAAGTTCTTCTTGGAGTAGACTCTATAAAGTCAGGAGTGACCAGCAACAACTAGTTGGTCTTTCAAGAATCAGTAAATAGTTTGCTTTGTTCCCAAGTATTGGAGTCGTCAACTTTAACGTTTCATCATCTGCATTATCTGCATTATCTGCAAACATCTTATCAGCTCTCTTTCATGAACCTCAAAATCTCTTAAGTCGGATTTATTCGACTCCAATTTCCAATCGACTCCAATTTCCCAAATCGAGATAGATTCCCCTGAAGTGGTGCGAGGTTTGAGATACCCCTGGTTTGGTATCCCACAACGCCCCCCTCCCCCCTCAACTGTTGGGATATAGAGCAACAAAACCTTATGAATTTCAACGAGTATCTTCATCATATCAATTCAACAAAATAAACTTGGCTCAGCGTCAACAAGAATGGCTCATGGAAGTATAAGTTTCTGAGGGGAGGCAGTAGACCGGAGTGGAATCAGGGCATTCAAAGACTTTTCGAGTAAAAAAGGAGATAAGGTTGGAGGAAACAAATATGAGGAAAAAAACATGAGGAAAAGGTTTATGTAAAAAAATAGGGGAATGGATGAGAAGGGGGGGGACAGGCTTATATAGACAAATTCTCACGACGCCCAGTTTATTTGCAGCCTCCGGCCATGCAGGAGCGCCATGCTGCTGCGAATATATAAAGAACCGCATCCCCCCAATTTCCTCAATTTCCCCCCTCCTAATTTCTCCCAAGCCAGAATGATCCCCCAATAACTAGTACACCAAAAAAGTGCTTTTATACATTACTTCATATGTCTATCCTTTGCATTCGGCTTGACTTTGCATTCTTCTTTGACTATACATTTATCGGAGAGGCAACTAGGGTCAAATGAGTGACGGAAGACTTGACGGAAGACTATGGACTTTGACTATGCACTGACTAATCGGTGAAGAGCCAGTTCGCCATCGGGCACAAGTTTGTGTCAGGAAAAAAAGACTTTTAATTTGGAAAGGGGTTGAATTGTGCCGTTTCAAAATGTGTGGTTGTTCGTACCGATGGTAGAACTACTCCACCAAGGGCCGGTTCTGCTATCCTCGCTGACTACTGCTCACTACTACTGCTTACCGCCTTGTTTATGTCTACTACAGATTCGCTACTACCAGTGACCACTGCAATTGACGACCACCCTTTTATTGGCCACTGCTACTGGCTACTACTACTACCACTGCTACTGGCTACTACTACTACTACTACTCCTGGCTACGTTCTAGTTTCCACTACTGACTATGGCATACCACCTTGCTCATCATCTACGTGCCACTGACCACTGACTACTGACTACTGACTACTGACTACTGACTACTGACTACTGACTACTGCTACTGACTACTGACTACTGACTACTCACTTCTACTGGCTACTAACTACTACTAACTACTACTGCTGCTTATTAACTACTACTCCCGGCTACGTTCTAATCTTACTACTGACTACTGACTACTGCCTTGATTATTGTCTACTCACCCGGACTACTGACTACTGAGTAACGTCTTGTTACACTGGACTGAAGCAGTAAGTTCCTGAAACTGGTGGACTGGAAAAGAGCGTTTGATTTGTTTCTAGCGTACGTACCTAAAGAATTGTCTGAGTACGAAGTATATGTTAGTCTGAGTCTGGAACATAATAGTTTTAGCGTATAGCTATCACTATAAGTGATCTTTTTATTCCGAGTTGGCCCGTTCCACTTTGACAGGTTGTGATGAACATGGGACTATGATGACCAAAGTGCTACGGTGATATGATGACGGACACGAGGATATCTGGATACAACGAGACATTGCCTTCCGGTCCCATGGATCTTTCGTATCGGAATCCGCCAAGGCCAATCCGCCAAACTCCAATACTCCAATACTGACGGATACTGATACTGACTGATACTGACTGATACTGACTGATACTGACGGACACACCAATATGAACTTTCTTGGAGACATCAACTTGGATTTGGTGGTGGCTCCATCCATGACTTCCACAGGACCCTCTTGAATTATGATTGGCAATAATTGAATCGGTGATGAAGTCGAAAGGCTGGGCTCTCATTCGTCCATTTGTCTTTACTATATAGTGTTTTGATCACACTCATCCACCGATTGATCTCTAATGACTATTCTCTGTTGGACTACATGAATTGACTGCTAACTTTTGTTACTTGTGACGAATGTCTACGTGATGTCGACTGCTATCTATGGACTAGTGGTCGTCCTGCTCCTCCTCGAAAACAAACCAATCTTCAGCAGGAGCGGCCTCGGTGGCCGGAGCGGCCTCGGTTTCCACGTTGGCGGACTCGTAAGAAGTAACCGAGTCGGCGCTCACCTCGTCAGAAGGCACGGCGGGTTTGCTTGGGATCTGGAACTTCTTGATGGTCTCAGAGGCGTCGGCCGAAACGGCGCTGGGCTTGAATTGCTTGATTTGTTGCACGTACAAATCAGCAATCAAGTTGCTTCTCTGTGGAGTCACAGAGAACAATCTCCGGGTGGTCAATGCACGCTGCAGTTAGTATAAACTCTTGTTATTTCAGACACCAATCTGGAAGGATTTCAACAAACAGTATGGTGGTTATTCCGGGGAAACACCATGGATCGAGGCATAGCCTTGGTTGAGCCGGTCTATTCTTTGATCTCAACCATTTCGTGGAATCATGGCTTCCAATGGATTTGACAGTCAGAGACAACAGACTGGACCGAGGCAGGAATCGAGAGATGAAGGTATTGAGGGATTGAGGATAATTCAGGTTGTGATCTAGACAACTTAGTCATTTTGGTTTGTTTAGAACCAGACTCAATTGAAATCCACTATGAAGGACAATGGTTTTAGAATCCGAACCAACAAGTGCATTGAAATCAAACTCTCATGGACAACACACCAGGAACCATCATCAACAGACAGTAATGGAATGATTCAAGGAATAGGAACGAAATCATCATCATGAATAATTATTCACCATCAATGAATCAATCAATCAATCAATGAATCAATCAATCAATGAATCAATCAATCAATCAATCAATCAACCAAAACGTCATCCTGAAAACAAGTTTAATTGGTTGGATGAAATTATTTTCGATTTTTGACAAAAGAAAAAAAATAATCATCACTTCAATTCCCCGCTGCTCCTCCCACACTCTCCATTCTATCTCCCCACTTCCTGTTCCCATTTCGGTTCCCAAAAAAAACACCAGTGTCCCCATTTCCAACTCCCTCTTCCAATTCCCTTTTTCAATTCCCTTTCAATTCCCTTTCAATTCCCTACTCCAAATTCCTTCCCATTTATATAATTTTCAGTCCGATCTTTGACTTTGTGTTCATTTCTGTTCACTTCCTTTTCAAACCCACTTTCCGATTTCAATAGCCGAGGAGCGCGGTTCTCCTAAACGTCACTTTCAATCCCACAATTTCATACTCTCAGTCTCAAACTTCTCTGGAAATTCCGCACACCATCTGTTCCAATTTCTCGCCACTTTAACCGGTTGTAATTTTGATCAGCCAAATAAAATCAAAGTCAAAGTCAAAGTCAAGAAATCAGCGTTGTAAAATTAAATTACAACGCTTTAAATTCACGCTGTAGAAAGGAATGTCAAATTGACTGGAAAAAAGGCTGTAAAAAGGACTGTAAAAAGGACTGTAAAAAGGACTGTAAAAAGGCTGTAAAAAGGCTGTAAAAGGAGTGCAAGAAAGGACTGCCAAAAGGGCTTTAATGGACCGTAAAGTGGACTGTAATGGGCTGTAAAATGGGCTGTAAAATTTCATGTAACATGGACTGTAAAAAGGGGGTAAAAAACGTGACTGTAAATCAACACTGTAAAACTGCTTTAAATCAAATAACAAATTGTTTAACTCAATCAACAAAACTATAAAAAACCTATACCTTTCTTTCAATGGCTGTATGTTTTTTGATATGATTCTTCGTGTATATGGCGGATTGGTATGGGATTGGCTTGGGATTGGCTTGGGATTGGCTTGGTGGAAGTGGGGTGTAACACGTGGATGTCCTTCTTTTGGCTGTAATTCTGTGGTATCTGGTATACAGGAAAATCTCCTATATATAAAGACTGGGTTTTAACATGGTCTTTGGAATGGTACATACAATCGATTGCTTAAACATGGTTTTCTTGGTGAGAAGGTGGGTTGAAAATGAGAAGTTTACTTGCCCGAGACTCGGGGCGTGCGGCACCCAATCGAGCGCCGCGAGCAAACGCTCATTGGACGGTGTGCGCTCCATGGTCACGTGCCCTCAAGGTATACTCCAAACCCAACCAATTCAACCAATCCAAACGAGAAGAATTTAGCTTTGAGGTGAAAGATTATCGTGAGCCACGGGAAAGTAGGGCTTTTGATAAGGTTTTGGTCTGGACTGCATATAATGCACAACCTCTGGACATCTCATTCCATTCCGGCACACAGCTGCACACAGCAGCTGCTGTTTTCCCAATGACTCGGTGCGCTTATAATGGGAGTCTAAACGCTTTTGTGTTTGTGAACTCGTTTTGTGACCGCGTTTTTGTGTCTGTAAACTTGCTTTTGTGTTTGTAAACTTGGCTTTGTAAACCCCCGTGCACCAACTTCTCTAAAAACCTTTACATCCAAGATGGCTTTGTAAACCCCTGTGCACCAACTTCTCTAAAAACCTTTACATCCAAGATGGCTTTGTAAACCCCCGTGCACCAACTTCTTGAAAAACCCTTACACCCGAGATGGCTTTGTAAACCCCCGTGCACCAACTTCTCTAAAAGCCCTTACATCCAAAATGGCTTTGTAACCCCCGTGCACCAACTTCTCGAAAATCCCTTTCTCCCGAGATGGCTTTGTAAACCCCCGTGCACCAACTTCTTGAAAACCCCTTACACCCGAGATGGCTTTGTAAACCCCCGTGCACCAACTTCTCTAAAAACCCTTACATCCAAAATGGCTTTGTAAACCTCCGTACCTCCACCTCCCCCTGCACTCTCCTACACAAGAACCCTATAAGTACCACCCCCGCCGCCATGCCCAAGTACTACTGTGACTACTGCAAGTCGTACCTCACTCACGACACCATGAGTGTGCGCAAGTCACATCTCTCCGGAAAAAACCACATCCGCCTCTACTGCCAGTACTACGAGGAGCAGGCCAAGCAGCTAGGCATCTGGGATCTCTCCGACATCAAGTACGAGGTGGGCGTGGATTACCTTGCGTCGGTAGCACCGTCGCCTGAAAAGTACGCCACGCTTCGGCTCCGGGAGCGGGAAAAGTCCACGGTCCGCAGGGCCGACCCGGTTCACGACGAATTTTGTCTTCCGCCCCCTCCGAACTTGGGCACCTTGCCACCTCCGCCTCCCTCGGTGCTCCGCCACACCGAAGAGTATACCCATCTGATTGGCGTGCACATGGCCCGCCAGGAGACCAATCTATAGTCGAGACGAAGTCGAGTCGGAGGTGAAAAAGTCGGAGTCAGAAGTCAATTTCATGGAAGGCATGACTTGTCGTCAGAAGTCAATTTCATAGAAGACATAGTCTTGGATGAAGCTATGAATTCAGTTTTTGGAAATCAGTCCATTTGATATCTGGTTTTATCCAGGATTCAGCAACAAATAGGGGAAGATTGAGTGGTTAGGCCAAGCAGTGAACCAAGTCTAAATCTGGTTAGTCAAGACCCCCAGAAAACTTCCATTTCGGGAATCTAGTCCGCCAGTTTAGTGGAAAATCTGGCCAATACCATCAAGACTAATTTGAGTGGGATTCTGAGTGGAATATCTAAGTCTGTATCAAGACCAACCCTCTCACGGTCTTTGGCGATGAATTGGTCTATGAGCAAATGGAAAACCTTTGGTATTAGGGTTTACCGGCTCCAATCAATCAGGATTATCGAAGTCACGACCACTCTATAGGATTGAGTCAGGGTGGAGTATCCAAGATCAGTCCCTTTTGCAAGCCATCAACTGATTAATCAACGGCACCATCCATCATGAAAGAAGCCATTGCAAGCATTCATTCTACCAGTTCAGACTAATCCAGGCTAAAGATTTGGGCAACGTATGGTCATTGATTACCAATGAGAATTGGGTAATTCAGAGGCTGTTCAGTGTCAACTAGCCAATCGATTGATACAGGCCTCGAGTGATATAGGCCTCGAGTAATGCAGGCCATTGAGTGATACGTCTAAGGGGTCTAGACCATATCAATCATCGTTAAGTGGCATGGTCAGATCTTTGGTTCTTCTAGTGCACACTGAGTTAACCTTAGTGGTGTTCATTTCCCTACAATGAATCCATTATCACGATTCATTGAATCAGGGGATACATTTGATAGCTCATGGAACTTCATGTCTAAGCCAGCTGTTCCAGGATCCAGAATCCTTGAAGAGGTACTCAGCAGTCAGGGAAGTATACAAGAACTGGGAGGTACGTTTGATTAGAGAAATCCCGAAATCCCCGGATGATCTCCAAGACGCTTTATCAAATACTTTCTCCAAGACGCTTTATCAAATACTTTCTCCAAGACACTTTATCATATACAACTGATAAAGCTTGAAACCCCAAGTCCTGGAAGTTCGGACAATGTCTGATAAAATTCCGACAATGTCTGATTCAGTTCCAACATTAAGTTGTTAGGAATTATACGAGCATGGAATTGATGCAGTGGATTCTACTAACGAGACTTGGCCTAGGCTCAGTTTCAAACACACCACTCATAAGTATGGGATGTTTTCAGGGAGAACTTCTGACAGAAGTCTCCGGGCCAATGAGAACCAATGTGAGGTTTTTATCCTGAGGCCGGCTTTCCGGAATTCGCCAAGGGTTAAAACTACTGTACTGATTAATAAATAATACACTTACTGGAAATTTTGAAACGATAATGGATTGTTAGTGCTTGACCTTGGGGGATGTTCTTGTTCTGTCTATGTAAAATGCACCCAGGATGATTATGTGCAGGATACTATTTATCTGCAGGTCAGCGATAGCAGCAAGTTCAAATTGGGACAGCTACTTTCGCTTGCTAATATGATTGAGCAAATTTAGTTTAAGCCAATTGGATCCGTTGGTTGGCCAGAAATCTAACCATTCTCTCGTACACTGATGTATGCGCCTGCATATAGTCACTCATGCCCCCACCTCTCATGTCACATCTCATTTTTACCCTTCGAGACAATGTCACAAGTCAGGCACAAAGAAGTATATCAAAAAAAACAAGAATCAAAAAAAAAAACCATGAATCCAAAAAGACCAGCAAAATCATCCAACAAACTAAATTAGAAAACATTTGAAAAAAAAAACAATCCAAAATTTTTTGTTACTCGTGATACTCTCAGAATTGGTAGATCAATGAAAATGTGTAAATGATTTGAATAAAGAAGGGGGTGTAGTTGATGTGCAACTACTTGATGTGCAACTACTTGGTGTGGAGAGAAGATTTTGAATCGCGCGAAAGGCGAAGGGCCTCAGTTGGGCGGGGTGCAGTGCGGATGCGATGGATGCGATGGATGCGATGGATGCGATGGAGTGCGAAGTCAAGAAGACGAGTTTGAGTATGGCAACTTATTTACAGAAAACCCAGTCAATTCCAGAATCTATTCCCAGTCTATTCCTGAATCTATTCCACTCAGTACCATTACAGATAGATAGATAGATAGACAGACAGAGAGATAGATAGATAGACAGACAGAGAGACAGACAGACAGACAGACTGACTGACTGACTGACTGACTGACTGACTGACAGACAGACAGACAGACAGACTGACTGACAGACAGACAGACAGACAGACAGACAGACAGACAGACATGTCTTATCGATTCTTACTATGTCATTTAATAATAAAAAGAGGTAAGCAATATAATGTAATTGGTAACATATAAAGCTCATGCCTTTATTATAATAGTTCAAATCTATTTATTGCATAATTGAATTATAGCTCAATAGTAGAGCAATCCACTCATAATGGATGTATCTCAGTTCAATATTTATGTTATTAGCTATAGCTATATATGAAATTTTATTAAATAATACTGATTATCAAGCTACAAGTTTATTAGTTTTATCAATAGATTTACAAT